>JAJMGU010000005.1:0-48048 GCA_030582675.1 Suhomyces sp. yHQL142
TTCTGAATTTTTTGTCACATCGTTGCGAAATCCTATAACTACAAATAACTTCCTTTTTATAAAGAGAATCTCAAATTTTATAGTATGAATTATATAACATGTATAGGACGAATATATGAAAATTTAAAACGAGTTTTAATTTCAATATGAGCGAAAACTCAGTGGGTGCACAACGAACATATTTTTAATGCCTACGACACTAGAAATTCTTTGCACGACATTCTGATAAGCAGGGTGTGAATTTATGCTGGGAAATACTGTATCGCACATCTTTTGGGTAATGGTGCCGAGCCTAGCCCTGCTTGATTTTCGGGACCCATATTGGGACTAACTAGACGTGAAACGACCGTGGATTCACAATATCGACCATGGAAGCCTGTGCTTCAGTATCAATGCCATATCCCAAAGGGCGAGAATAGTCGAATCCACAAAGAAACGGCGGCAAGAGATTGAGGGGTACGGTGGATAAATCCGGCTATATAAGAAGTTTAGCAATCGAATTAAATTAGCCGCTGAAGCTTAATAGTGAACACAAAGATGCCAGGTCTGCTAGAATAGTATCGGAAGGTAGCCTAGCTAGATCAAGAGTGAAACAGAGGTTGTGGAGCGATGGAGCCGATGGGAAGCGATGCAAAAAAGAAGGTGGGAGGGTAATAGTTGGTGGTGGTAGAAAAATGGTAGGTATAGGTGAAAAGTTTGGAGGTGCGAGGCATCAGATGGAGGGAAAGGCGAGAGAAGGCTAGAAGAGTTTGGCTAAGGCTAGACCTCAGACTTATGGTCTATGGCCAGACCCACGGTCTAGGACGTCCTGGACCTCAGTCTAAGAGCCCATAAGCGCCTATGAACCTGCGGTGTTTCCGGCACAAGGCGTGCAACGGGCGCAATCCATCCTTCGGGAAATGTTCTAGAACCCTTGATCTCCAAGGCTGCAATATTTATATATCCAGCCAATTCCGGTTTCTTCAACCCCAGAGATGTTTTGGTCTCCATGAATAACCACGTTGAATGTATACCCTATAAGGGCGCCTCGTCCCCTTCACAGTATCCCGATAACCAGATCTGCCAGTGGTATTGTTGTGAATGTGGACAGAGTTATGGATCGATAATATACAAAGAGACCGAATCAAACACCCCCGAAGTGATAAATCAAAGTCAAAGTCAAAGCCAAAGCCAAAGTCACAACACCAACACGTACCTGAATCAAAGCCTCGAGATCCACCACCAAAATGGACACAGTCTTCATAATCTTTTCCAGTCCCTCAAGCAGTACTCCCAGCTAGTGTATGGTAATTACCATGATTCCACCCCAGAGAACTCGCCACCCTCCACAGCGAGTAATGATACAAACTACACCACCGACGTCCCACGAGGAAACGACCTGGATCCACCAGTGCTTGGAGAACACCCCGTACGACACGACAGCACCGTGTTGTTGAAGATACCTACGAGGTTCACATGCCATCGATGTGATCATATGATGTGTCCGTACTGTTTGAAGGTACGGTTTAAGGATTTATCAACAAAGAAAATCGAAGTGTGACACCAAAAGAATACTAAGGCCAAAGTGCCTCAAGCAGAATATACTTGTTCACCTGCTCCCACCAACAGGAAGTAACAGCAAGTTGAAACAGGCCAAATAATAGATAAGAACATCCAATGTTCTAAAGCTTCCAGACCACTTGGAGATCCTCGGAATTGCGGCTCTAGATCCTGATTTTACTTTCATCTTTCACCTACACTTGCCAAAACTTTCCAGTACCTACGGATCCTATTCTTGCGCATCCAGAACATCATGAAAGATCACCAGAATCACTAATTTCTTACAAGTTGATCCTTCCTAATTCAGCAAGCAGATACTCATCAGCAATTGACCAGAATCAATATCGACAACACACCATTGATTATCGACAGTATCGCTTGATACTTCTCCATAGTATCACTCGTTATGCTCGATACTACCTTACCACATTAATGCTCTACACTAATTTTCAATTCTCTGTATCATATCTTACCACAGATCTAGACCGGCCTATAATGCCCGTTTGCTCTGTCCTCCTTCGTATTTAATTAATCGTAACTATAACAACGTCTATCTAGGAAATATCTATTGTAGAGTCTGGACCAAACTTGAGGTTCTAGATTGGTTGGCAAGAGCAACCTTCGGTGGCGAAAAGAAACGGAAAAAAAAAAGAATACGACCTCGGTGAGGGTCGAACTCACGATCTTAAGATTAACAGTCTTACGCCTTAGCCAACTTGGCCACGAAGTCGTTTTTTCTTGGAAAAAGCAATTTGGTAGCGCGCCGCCAATGTCAAAGTCACGTGAAATATATCACGTGCCGATAACGTGTAAATATGATCTCAACCTGCACATTTCTCCCGCCAAACTCACTATAACACTCTATCAAACACCACCAACCACTTTCCACCGCCATCAACAACAATGTCTGACCTCAAAGATACCGAGCCCGAAGTGGAAGAAAACGTCTCTGACACCGAACTTAGTAAGGAGCAGCGAATCGAAGCTGCTCGTAAGAAATTCGAGGAATTGAAGAAGAAAAAGAACAAGAAGAAGAAGACCAAGAAGACGAAGGAGAATGAAGAGGAAGTCGAAGATGCAGAGGAGTCAGAAAGTAAAGATGGGACGCCTGCACCTGAAAAGGAAGCAACGGTGGCTGAACCCAAGGATGAAGAAAAAACGGGAGAAATTGAGGCCACATTGAAAGATGAACTTAAACAAGAAGTCGAACCCAAAGAAGTTAAGGAAACCGAAGAGAAAGTTGTTAATAAAGCTGAAGGGAAGTATATTCCAGAACCACAAGAAAAACAAGAGATTAAACAAGATACCAAAGCTATCGATCCAGCCTCTACTCTGGAAATCAATACCTTAAAGGAAACAATTGAACAACAAAAGAACACCATCAAAAGATTAAGAGATGAAAACACTGACTTGAAATTATCCAAGATGGATTTGAACGATACGATTACTGAGTTGCAGCAGCAGATTCAGCAATTGAAGGCAGGCAGGGCTTCCGGCTCGGGACTGTTCCCTGGTACATTTAGTGCACCTGTACAACAACCCGTGGCACCACCAAAGACCGCTACACCTGCAAAACCGATCTATACCAACAACACATACGCCTCAGCATCGAAGCAAGATTTAAATGTGAATCAAACGGATAACTTCAGAGAGAAATTGTTAGCGTGGTCTGGTTGGCAAATAGATTTATCCGACTGGAGGGGGTCTGGTTACGGTGAAAAGATTGCTATTTAATTGTTAAACTAATGTACATTGATGAATGAAAGATGCTAAGTAGTATATATATATGAAGAGAAGTCAGAAATGTAGACATGGATCCACCGAAGAACTTTGATACTTCGATGCTCGATATCGTATGCCAAATCCCTTGTCCCTTGCTTTTGGTCTCGAGATTATTTCTTTCCCAAAGACTTCCTACTCAACCATTGCGATTTGGTATCAAGCACCCTGGTTTCAGCTCTTGGAACCACCTTTTTGTTTATATTGAATGTTTGCACTTGAACATTGATTGGTCCCTTTTTCACAGACAATGACTTGAACTGTTTGATTCGTCTCAATTTGTCTTCTTTGATCTGTTGACGCAAAGTCTTTTGGTTCAACTCATCTATAGTGTCCAAGTCTTTTAATTTCAAATGCTTTCCTTGGGGTTTGATGACTTCTGGTTCTTTGTTCAACGATGCAAAGATATCTTCTGGAAGAAATTCTGGTAAACTCTCCGGTACGATTTCTTTCAAACGGTCCTTTTTGGATTCTTGTTGTTGCTTAAAAATCAAATCCTTTTGTCTTCTACTTTCTCTCTCTTCTTCCTTTAGTTTTCTCTGGATTTCTTGTTGTTTTCTTTGTTTTTCAAGTATGGACTTTTTGGACACAGCTGTGGATTCCTCTTCCGGAGCATCATCCGAATCAGAGCCTGACCCTTCTTCTTCGTCTTCTTCTTGCTCCTCCTCCTCAATATCCAAGGCTTTTGCTTCCTTTTCTTTAGTTCCTATCTCATCCGCTGTATGGTATTCTATATCTAATTCACTACCATCAGCATCCACGAATTTCTTTTTGGTGGGTTGGGCAGTCGTACTTAACCGGCTTCTTGTGACTACCATCCTGGACGAATTATCTCTATTTTGTTGTTTTGTTGGTTCTATTGGTGTTGATTTTGATATTTCATCTAGGGCCTCATCTCATACTTTTTTCCATACTAAATAAAAAAGTCGTGCGCGGGAAGATCCTATTAGGTATATAGGGAAATCAAGTTCGAACAGGGTAATATCCACTTGGAATAGTGGAATGGTGTTAGATTGAGTTGTTATTCAACACTCTATTTATTACAGCCTCTTTTAGTATACTTGAAGCTTTTCATTCATTTTTGTCCTCTCTAGATCTGCAAATATTGAAGCCCTATACTTTTCGCAGCCAAAACAGACTCTTTCTGAAAGGAAGAATCCTTAAAACGGTCATTGACATATAGAAAGATGGTCCCTCGAGACCTTAGCTTATAGTACTATTAGAGAGTTCACTCCGAATTGTTTCCATCTCTGCTTGTTGAGATCATTCTTGAAACCGTTGACAAATCCATATTTTACTAACAAGTCCAACGTACCCTTATTGACTTCGATTCCATCGATGATGAGTTCTTTGAGTTTGAAGTACTCGAATTCCTTTGTCAGTGCATTGGCAGAATTCTTGGTAGTTTTCTTGCTCCTTGAAAAAGCTGAGACTCCACTACCAACGTTATTAGACGAAGATGTTTGCTTCCCTATCCCTTCGATAGCTTTTAAGTTAGAAGGAAACGCTTCGAAAAGTTCAATTAATCCTAAACCTTCAACTTTAGAGAAACTCACGTCAAGAACTTCGAGTTTGCATTTACTAAATCCAAACCTTCTGATGTCTTTATTAAATTGCTTCAAAGTCTGGTTGTCGAGTTCAAGTTCATTCACATACAAATTTGTAAGGGATGGAGACTCACGAAGAATTTGATATAATGATAAGATAGATCTGGAGTTGTGGTTTTGGAATGTGTCGGTTTTGAATTTGAGATTTGGCGATGCACCGATCATAATAGTGGTTAATGAGGTACTTGCTCCATTTATGATGTTCAATAACTTGAGAAACCCATTACACGAGAGTGTGGTTCCAGTAATATCCAAGTAGGTTAATCCCTGCAACTGACACAAATCCTCACGCGAGAACTCACTCAAGCTGGTTGCTCCATTATTGGATCTTTCCCTGAAACTTAACTTTTCAAGCCTAAAACTGGGGTTGTAATTTTTCAACATTTGTAGTAACTCAAACAAACTAAAGTTCAAATTGTTTTCACAAGTAAGCTTCAAAAGCTGGGGCACTCTAAGAAAGAATTCTCCAAGACTTGGAAGTATGTTCCTGAAGTCAAATGACGCAAGTGTAAGCTCTTTCAAATTAGGGAAGTTTCTGCTTAAGTAGAATGGGTGAGGATTGTAAGTCTCGAACTTAGGATACATTTTCAGTTCTGGTTGGAGAAGCTTCGGATGATTCACAAGAACTAATGATTCTAACGATTCGTATGGCAAAGTCTGGTCTTTCTGGTTGGTCATTAATTTTTTGAACCGTATGTCATTAATGTTGACACTCTCATTATACTTCCCACTAAGTTCTGGGTATAGTACTATAACTGTGATAGACTTTAATTTCTTGAATAACTCAAATACGATATCTTCGTACCTCATTGACGAGTTTATACCTAGCTTCAAGTTCTCCATACCATTCAAGTTATTCAATCGCCAGCTATACTTGATCAACTGTGATATGAGTGTTTGAAAATTGAAATGGGGATCAAAGATTTCAAATGATTTAAGTAAAAAGTTTGGTTCGGTGATGACTGTGCTTAAAATTCTGGTGAGGTGGGATGAGTTGAGGGTGGACCGGATCTTGAAATGTTCCAATCTCTTCCGATATGTGCTGTGAAGGACCCTTTTAATCATACGAACACCTCGGGTGAATTCATCTAGTGTTATGTTATGACGAAAGTTGATACGACTGAGATATAGCCCCGGAAGGTTGGTAAGCTGTGCGTACCACCGTTTGCACACTAGGTGGCATGACAATAAGTTTTTAAATGGAATGCTTTCGAAAATATGCTGGATTACTTCGGGTGGAAAATGGAGAAATGGATCCATTGAAAATCTGGCCTTCTTATGGAAAGAGGCCGAAGTTAATGAGCTGGAACCCCGTTTCAACGGTATGATCT
Organism: Suhomyces sp. yHQL142; assembly: GCA_030582675.1. Classification (NCBI taxonomy): domain Eukaryota; kingdom Fungi; phylum Ascomycota; class Pichiomycetes; order Serinales; family Debaryomycetaceae; genus Suhomyces; species Suhomyces sp. yHQL142. The sequence continues at coordinate 6,257 of JAJMGU010000005.1, forward strand.
TGAAGTTGGTCCCATTCTGGAAGCCGTCTGGTAGTGTAGAGCTTGATGAAATCAAAGACCGTGCAGATACAAAGGATGTTTGTGAACTGGAATTTGATGCCGATTGACTGGACTCAGAGTTCATTTTCAAAGAATTCAACCTCGAGCCACCATTTGAGTAATTGGAAGTGGCCACTTTAATTCCACTGTTTTGATTCAGCTTAGACTGCAAAGAGTTGGCTTTGACTTCTCGCCCCTCTGTCTCTTTTTCTCTCTTCTTCCTCTCCTTCAATTCTCGATTAAGCTCGCTATACTTCTCCTTCAAACTTCCATAAAGTTTCTCAGGAACGGCCACTCCATGTTCTTTTTTCGCCTTATCTATAATGTACATTCCTTCCTGGTACTTCTTGTACGCTTCCACGTCTCTGTTCATCACTCTAAGGATCTTTCCAACGCGTAGGTATCCTTTGCACCCAATCGGTTCCAATCGTGTCAATTGATTACCATCTTTCAAGGCCCGCTCGAGTTCGCCCAATTTCTCATACGTCGCCGCACGCTGGTCAAGTACCATGCCAAGCTTTGGGTGTATCACTGGACCCATTATCGGCGTTTCCAGAAGTCCGTAGGTCTCTTTTCGTAATCTTTTGATCTGTTCTTTTGGTAGTCTCGACACGTATTTAATGATGTCATTGTACAGCTTCAAAGCCTTCGCATAATCTTGAGATTTGAAGTATAAAATTGAAAGTTGCACCTTGTCCTCGAGCAACTTCTCTCCCCACTGCTCCTCTTCCATTTTGCAGTTGTTGGTATGTTAATGATGTTGGTTCTTTACTAAGAAATGTTTACATGTATATCAGGTCACGTGTGGGAAAGGGAAATTTATATCAAGACGCGACACAAACTATCAATAAATAGAACCAAGATGCGACACGAATTCGCGATAAAGAATTAGGTTAGGGGACAGTCAACTTGCACGAATTTGGTGATATCTAGATGAAAATTGGTTGCTTACAAATTTGTTAAGGAGCTTGATGTATTTGACAATATCTTGCTGCCAAAACTCAGATGCAAAGGTTATTTTTCACACACTTCCCATTTTCAGATAACTCACTTTCACGACACATCACGTGACTACTTATCGAGTATGTGTACCTATTCTCGCGTTTAACAAAGATACGAATAGTCTTTGAAAGGATTACGTTCATGCTATTAACCCTCAAAAGTGCTCTAGACTAAGTGTTGTGTTTCTGATCTATCTTTTCAGATCTCCAGCTTTATTATCAAACTTTTTCCAGAAAAATCGGGGTATTATTGGGCGACTGGAACGAAGTTGAATGAAATTTCAGTCATCAGATTTGTCCCATGATAGTATTGCAAGCATTGTGAATCCAATAAAGCAAGAAGCGAGGTACAATCATTGGCTATACCCAATTAATTAGATAGCTGCAACTCAATTCCGTTTTTCTGCCAAAGAAATCCTAAAAATTCACTTATTCATCTTCATATTTACCCCACATTCCGAACAATAATCGTGATTAGCAATATGATCCAGCTATTTATACTAGTGACAGTGATGGGAATAGCATCGTTTGTCGGAGGATTTATTCCTCTCAAGATCCCCATGAACTCATCCAAGATCAATCAGATTTCCCTTTTCAGCATGGGTATTTTGGTCGGAACATCATTAGTATTGATCATACCAGAGGGTGTACAGACATTATACGAAGCATTGGATGCAGAAGACTTGGACCGTGCTCCTCAGTACGTCGGAATATCCCTCTTGGTGGGCTTTCTCCTCATGTACATTATCGACGGATTACCTGTGTTGTTGAATTCACTTGGTTTAAATGTTAGCTTTTCATATTCTTCAGATCAAAGTACCAACCCTTCCGTTGGAGATATATCAAAGTCAATTCTTGACTCATCACTCACATTGGGATTGCTATTTCATGCTTCAATCGATGGGATCTCTTTGGGGTCTTCATTTTTCACCGATGATATCTCGTTCAAAATCTTCTTCTTCATTGCCATCATTATTCATAAGCTTCCCACTTCTTTCAGTTTAACGTCAATACTACTCAAAGAACACCTCAACACAAGGATCATCTTAGTGCATCTCATTCTTTTCTCATTGACTACACCTTTATCAGCCATCATCACATTTTTCATCATCTCAGTGACAAACTCGAATAACAAACTTGTCATTGGAATACTATTCCTTTTCTCCGCTGGAACATTTCTCTATGTGGTCAACCATGTTCTTACAGAAGTATCCAATTCATCATCCCAAAAAGCTGATGAGTTTGAGGCAATTCCACCTTCATCAGCCGAGAGCCAGTATACACTAAATGAATACAACCAACATCACCATCAAGGTCGAGATCATCATTCCAAATTGACAGGATTTGAGATCTTGATATCCATTGCCGGAATGATCATTCCTATCCTAATAAGTTTCTTAGGAGGCGATTAATGAATTTTACTCAAAAACTTGGACGGATGTTGATAAATAAATAGAGTATATTGATTCATCTATACACAATGAAAGGTTCGTGAACTAATTCCCGAACATGCACAAATAGACGTCATAACCTAGCAAAATAAATGGTTGATAACTAACAAACTTTACCAAATTGGTTGCAAAATTATGCGAAATAAATATAAATAACAGTATTGGTTGGTCAACATCCAATACCAGGCACGTTTAGCGGCGGTCCTAAAACCCAATATCATCGGGCATTCCTTCGGCAACTTTAAGTATCAAGTCTGGAAGACTGGGTTGGATTGAATCTCCATCATTTTCTGAAGATGTTCCGTCACCGTTTTCTTGATCAGTCTGATCATCGTCAACATCAACTTGACATTCTTCGAGAATTTCATCGTCAACGCCTTTAACATCTTCTTCCTCGTCAACTGGTAATCTATAGCTATTCAAGGCATCTATAATCTTCTCTTTCTGCTCTTCTTTTTCTTCTGCTACATCCCCTTTATAATTTTCAATTCCATCTTCAAGTTCCTTGTCCTCATCGTCATCTTCATCATCGAGATCATCGTTTTTGGGCAATTCGCTAAGGACTTCATCTATATTAGCGTCCTTATCGTGATACTCATCGAAATCTTCAATGCTATCTTGAACTGCTTTCTCATCGTTGTTCTCAATGGCGTCATTCTCAACCTCAATTTCGGTATCGTAAACTTCATTATCTTCTCTGTCGGTGTCATCCTTTTCAGTGGCTTCTTCTTCACCTTGGACAGCACTTCTATCGAAGGTCCAATCGATGATATCTTCATCAGTATCGATAGAATTGAAAACATAATTGGGAATGCCTCTCTTGATATCTTTCATGGCACCTCTTCTCAAATCAGTTGATGACAAGTTTCTATAGAGATCCGAATCCATACCACTCAAGTTGTAACTTGAAGAATTGTTAGACCTAGTAAGCTCGCTATCCTTGAGTCTATTAAGCCCAATATAAGACGACCTAATACTATTGTTCGACATCTTGGGCAAATTTGGTTTTTCTCTATTGTAAATATCATAAGTGGCCTTCTTAGGACTGTCTTCGTCATACTTGCTTTGTGTTGGAGAGTCCAAGTATGGGTTACCTTTATAATTGGGGACTCTCTCTTGTTCATAGGACTTAGCTGATGATTTCAGATTTCTTCTCGAAGGAGACTTTCCGAATGGAGTACTTGCTCCGGACACACTGTGGTGTTTGTCAAAGAAATTAACAGAACTCTTTGCTTTTCTAATATTCCTTTTTTCTTGCTTCTTGTGATCCATCGAATTGGCCCTTCTGATTTTTGATTCTGCCAGGTCGTCATAATCTCTATCATCAGTAACTAAAGTTGAGTCATCAGATACAGGTGATGTGCTATACTTTGCAGCACCAGCTCCGAGTGCGGTAAGCGAAGTTGTTGATTTCCCTTTAGTGAATTTCTTCTTATTCTTGAGGTTGGGTGAGGAGACAGACTGTGAAAAGGATGACGGTTGACCAGATCCCAGGCTCCAAGACCCATGCCACGAGCCAGAAGGTTGAACGCCTTGACTCCAAGTACCAGGTTGGGTGTGATCCAGAGTTCCTGATCTTTTTCTTGTAACATCAGAACTGGTATTATACCTTCTGATGGCAGGCGGAGATTTGCCTTTAACAAAGCGTTCAGGAGTGGAAGGAGAATTTTTGGAAGTATCTTCGTTCAAAACTGGAGAGTTTACCAAATTATAGTATCCACCAGTATCCCTAGTTCCTACATTTATTCCTTGCTGAGATTTATCATCAAATCTCCCAGTATGGTTCAAGGATTTTTCAGCTCCTCCGCTACTAATACTCTTTTTGTGCTTCGTGGGTGTATGTTTAGCTTGAGTAATGATTCTTCCTCTCAATAAACTAATGGACTTGTCTAAAGCAAACTCCACTCCACAATGATTGTTGATAACAGTCACCTTGGGCCACGAAGCTCTAGCACCTCTTATGATGAAATCTAATAAGAACTCAGGTGTAGGGTTGTCAAAAATCTTTAGAAAATCGGATGGTTTGAAATCGGCCAAAATGGTGATATCCCCACTATAGTTCTGAGATAAAATGGATATGGCTTTATTCGATAAGTTCTTGTAAATGTCCATTTCATTTAATAATTGCAAATAGTGGATGACTTCACACGACATGAAATCATAAACATTATTGAGGAAGTTTTTGAACTTACTACTCAAGTGATTTTCAATTTCTCCACCGATATTTCCAATAGATATCTTCAAGATAGGCACCACATGAGGATTTACTTGACACGCTATGATATTATCGACATTGAACATTTCCAGAAGTCTTGTAATGGGCAAGTCATTATCCACCGATCCATCCACATACTTCATGGAAGTATCATTGTTCCATTCGTGTACCTCATTTGTACGGGGTGTTTTTTCATAAATAGAAGTCGAGGGAAAGAATCCAGGCAAAGAGCAACTTGCACAGACTGCAGACCAAATTAAACAATTAGGAGCAGTGAGATAGTTGAGCAATCTTGTTTGTTCGTGGATTGAGGCTGGAGAAACGGTGATATTGAGAATCTTTCCCGTTCTGTTGTATGCTTCACGGAATGTAAGATCTCCGATCAAATCAATCATGGTTTCTTTGAGACCATTCATATCAAATAAAGTTCCGTATTTGATAAAATGACTGAGATTGTTAAGCAACCTCTTGAACTTGTTGGTATGAGCAGCACCTTCTTTGGGGTCCTGTGGTCCAGTTGCATTTGTGGAATCGTAATGGTCAGATTCCTCGGGGACGGGGGTGGAAGTTTCTGATGTTGCTGGGGTGGATTTGGGGGTAGCCTTTTCAGATTCACCAAAGATATTGAAAGTCTTTTGGGTGATTCCGTCCAATAGTTCTGGGGTCTCTTCATTAGTGTGGCAGCACAAAATACTGGCCACAATGGAGCCTGCTGAAGAGCCACTCACAATACGGGGCAAAAGGTTGGATTCCAAGAGTGTGATGAGCACTCCGATGTGGAAGATACCAAAAGTACTTCCACCAGAAAGAACCAATGCAGTACGGCCGATATTTCTTCTGGTTTGAATCAACATTCCCAAAAGGTAGCTGTCTTCCAAGTTAACGCTTTGATCATTAATGAGGTAATCGAGCGAAAGTTGACACTCGTTGATGTACTCTTCGATCAACTTCTTGGTACCCACATACGAGTGACGGTACAAGTTGATATCGCCCATATTCCCGAGATTCCGGATCCATTTTGTTCGGATCACATAGAGCAAAAGCTTGTAGTCCTTGGAGAGCCGCGCATTCTTCATTTCCGTCAAGTTATCGTAGATCAAACTATAATCATAAAAGTCGGATTCTGGGTTGGATTTCCACGAATTGTTGTTGAGTAATTCATCTAATTTCAACGAGATTTCGTACCATTTTTGGTAGCTCGTACACCTCTTTTGTTCGAGCAAAAGGGCCTCGATGGTCTGTTTCTTTTCGTCTTTTTTAGGGAGAAATCGGTTGATGATTGGAACTGAACTCAATGAAGGAACGTACGAGAAACTGGGGAAAGACCCTGCCACCGGCTCGTTTTCTGAGAGAAGACTGTACTGTTGGAAGACAGACGAGAGGATCTCGCTTCCCGTGTTGTGGTCTAGAACCACCGGTCCATTCATTTGCACTTTGGATGTTTGTAAAGAATGTGGTGTCCTTGTTGTTAAATGTGGTTTTGCAGATATGTCACGTTAGGTGTTCTGCCTTGAGTGCCTGTGATAATGTGGGGAGAGCACGTGCTGTTTAGACTTCCGGCCTCCTGGGTCAGTCGTTGATATCCCACTTGAAGGTATTCCAGACCCAGCTTATTGTAGTTTTGCAGAGTGGGGACACACTTTAGGTCCACAAGTTATTACTGAGGACTATTTTCAGCTTGATCCCACCCTTATAAGTATGTTTATCCTCCTATTGAACCTTCAAGTTATCTCATCACCTGACCTCATGTGCCGGATCTCATCCCCTCATCCCTTCCTTGTTAAGTCTCCTATCAACAAACAGGACAGCTTTGTCACGTGCATATACGACTTCCGGCCATTTTAGGTCAGTCAATGAAGGCATTAGATTAGAGCACTTGAGCGTGCTCTAAGAGTGCAAACTGTAGCTTGGCTAACCCTAATAACACCCGTCTCTCTGCTATTCCGATCTCACCCCATTTCATAAATTCTTTCGTGCTCTAGTATCACATCTATCCACCAGCCCGCTCATCTCAGATCACATCACGTGCCTCTCCCGAAACTCACCTCTTCTTTATTTCTTCATAGACCTCAAGACCACTACCAAACCCTTCAAGTTCCCATCCTATAAATGCGCTAAAACGTCTCCTTTAACTTCCCGTTCTTGTATCCTGCTCATCTAAAGTATCCACTGTGGCGTTCCTCACTTTCTTTCCGCGCCGGCACTACACATCGTGCCGAAAGAACCCCAATAGTGTCATAGAATCACTCATTAGAAAGTCTAAAGGTCATACTAAACAAGCTCCAGAATCGAAAAGAGACCGTCATTTCCAACACCAAGCTTCTACCCGGACTTTTCCGCCAATTCCAATCAAAAAGGGGACATTTTCCAACAAAAAGGCACTGAGTCATCTCTTTAAATTTGACTCATCACCAGAGACTGCCAAACTCAAACATAACAAGTTTCTTGCTCAAATAGTCCAGCCCCGAGCCTACGATTCTGAGAAGCAAAGATTTGAATATTTCTCCAAGTTAGTAGAACACAACCAAGATACAAAAGCCATGTTCACCATCTCGACGGTGTCTCACAAGACAGATGAGACTCGTCATCCATTGATCATGTTGACCAATCGAGAGGGCTTCAAGTATTTCTTCGGTAAAGTCCCTGAGGGAACTCAGAGAGTATTGAATGAGAATCGAGTCAAGTTGGGCCGTCTCAAGAGTGTATTTCTTACAGGGATTCTTTCCTCTTGGTCTGACATTGGTGGTTTACCGGGACTCTTTTTGACCTTAAGTGACTCCACCAAGAAGGGCATTGAAGTGTTTTCCAACTCCAGCAAGGTCTTATCGTATATAGTGGCCACCTGGAGAGGCTTTGTGTTCCGGAAGGGAGTACAATTGAAGATTAACGATACAGAAACAGAAGGAATTATTGCAGACAATAACCTTGCAATCAAACCTATATTAATAGCCAAAGAAGTACATTGTCAGCTGACAGAATACAACGAGAGTATTTCCTCAACATTAGCTAGACAGCTTCAAAAATTGACCTCGTTGATGTTTCCCAAAGACACCAGCAGAGTCAATGATATTAATCCTTTGTCCTACAAATCAGACCCAAGTGAGACCGAAGTACACACACATGTGCGATTGCCCTCACCTCAAGAGATCTTGCCTTCTGATAATCAAAAATCAACCAATTATCTCATCAGATTGCTTCCAATGAGAGGGAAGTTTGATCCTGCAAAGGCAAAAGCATTGGGGCTCAAACCAGGAGTGGACTTCAGAAAATTGAGTCAAGGTTTAACCGTTACAAATGAACAAGGAGAGTCAGTTTTACCAGAACAAGTGCTTGAACCATCAAGGCCATTTCCTAAGATTCTTATTCTTGATATTCCCAATAACTCTTACCTTGTTCCAACAATTACATCTCACGAATGGTTCGAAAAGAATGAAGACAAAGGAGGCGAAGATATTGGTTTGGTTTACCATTTATTAGGGGATGAAATTGATTTCGCAGGAAGTGTATACCAAGATTTTCTTTCGAAGTTTCCAGCTGATACAAAGCATGTCATTAGTCATTCTTCAATCGCAGATAACACCTTGGTATTCAAGAGGTTCGCTGTCAATGTTTTGACATTGAAAAGCGTACAGAAAGATCATTTCAACTTACCAAAATTCGAAGCATATTCACCACTTGCAAATGAGAATGATACCCAGTACAAGCTTCAACAATTACAACAATTCAATATCACCTGTGATGGTATAAAGATGGACGATTCTGCCATTCGTTCAGATAACTGGTCAAGTCTCTATGATGAGAAAATCAAACCTTTGGACTTGGAAAATGTTGTTAAAGAAGAGATCATAAACGATTCACCGGTTCTGTTGGTAGTCAATAACACGAGCATTGAAGGACAAACCAAAGAAGATGATACTGAAAGCAAACATTCTATTCTCAAGGACCAAGTTCATGTCGTTACTTTAGGGACTGGGTCTGCGATTCCGTCGTTGTACAGAAATGTCATCTCATCATTAGTCAGAGTTCCGTATCAAGATTCCGACGGAAACATTCTGATAAGATCTATCTTACTTGACGGTGGGGAAAACACTCTTGGAACTTTATTAAGAAATTATCCGACCGAGTCTGAACTCAGCCAAATATTACAAGAATTAAGTCTCATTCATTTGAGTCATTTGCATGCCGACCATCATTTGGGAATTGTTTCCATCATAAACAAATGGTTCGAGTATAACACTGACGACACTAAGAAACTTTACTTAGTAATCCCATGGCAATATCGTACGTTCATTGTTGAATGGTACAAGTTCGAAGCTAATTACAATTCCAACGTTGACCAAGCCCGTTTGGTATATATCAGTTGTGAAGAATTCATATACGATAGAGCACCAGAATATGAATCGCTAGATCTAGATGAATTTGAAAGAAGATTCGACGCCCAAGATCTTAATAGAGTCATCCCAAAACAACAATTGAAACCACAGGATACAGAGACCATCGATCAATTTTTCAGGGATTTAAGAATCAACTCATTGCGAACTGTAAGGGCGCTTCATTGTTCTTGGGCATATTCTATATCCATAGAATTAGACTTGGGTAATGATGAGACATTCAAGATTTCATATTCTGGAGATACCAGACCTAATCCTAGGTTTGTTGATATTGGATATTGCAGTGATCTATTAATCCATGAATCTTCTTTGGATAATGAGTTGATTGAAGAAGCCTTGACCAAAAAGCATTCCACCATGATTGAAGCCATTAGTATTTCCAAGTATATGAATTGTCCAAAGGTTATTCTTACGCATTTCAGTACGAGATATTCCAACAAAACCGACCTTGCCACTGATCCTGAACGGTTGGAGAAGTTGGCTAGAGACTTGAACGAGTACTTAATCAAGTATTCCTCCGTTTCCAACATCTTCACCCTTGACAGGTTGAGAAGACCAGTAAAGCAGTATGGGGAGTTGGAAATTTGCTATGCGTTCGATATGATGAATGTGAGATATGCCAGTATTGACTGCCAGAAAACACATCAAGTAGTCATTGGCAGGGTTTTCCTGACTGAAGATGACGGAGACGAAGAGAAGAGAGAAAAGGAGGCCCAGAAAGTGGCAGAAAAGCGTGAGGCAAAGAGGGAGCAGAGATTGAACTTGAAAAGCTCAAAGAGGAGAAAGAGTCCTTGAAAACTACAGTTTGAGTCAAGGTAGAACGATTGACTGGTAAAATATACAAGAATACCAACAGTCAGTTCTTTTAAAACAAACTTTAAGGAAAGGGTTCTTGATGGCTGCGAAATATATATACCACCCATTTATAGTACCAATATTAGCCTTCTTTAGATGGTCTTTTCAGGCCTGAACTACTACAGTCATTGTCTACAAATATGACTCAATCATTACACAATTTCTTCCACCTCTAAACGCTACCCCATACCAATCTTTCTTATCTCATCAACCAATTTCGTTGTATGCGCGTCCTCCAACATCTCATCCCATTTTTCATTCGTCCTCTACTTCAACCGAACATCAACACTTTGTTCAATTCCACCATGGACCAAGTGGGAGGCTTGATCTTTCTTCTGAGCTGGCTCAACAAGACCATTCTGTCTATAGTGACCAAAGAAGCCCACTTCACCAACCCTGTGATCCTGAAAAACTTCACCAAATCTCTTGATGTTGTGCCTATACTATGGGTGAATAAGTTTCTTAAAACCACCGATTCAAAGGGGTTAACCGCCATTCTTTCAGACTCAACCCATAAGGTTCTCGCCATCTTCCCCTTCAGACCCACCATTGTTGATTTTGAAACCAAGTACAACCAAAGAATCACCTACCACACCGTTCACACGTACTTTCATATCAAGAAAGCCAACCTCCGGTTTGTGCCTCGAACCCTGGTACAAGAAGACTTTCTCTTTCCCTGCAACGGCATCGATGTGGTGATCTTGGAGATCTTGGAGGTAGAGTTCTTCCTGCGGGATCAGGTCGGGTTACGGCCAGCAGTGGAGAAAACGATGAAGTTCGTATATGAAGAGGAGGAATACAAGTGGAGTGTCAAAGAGTTGGATGCGTTGGACGAGAAGGAGGATGTTGAATCAGACGTTGCCTCGATGTAAGCAACAAAAACTTTCACTTTCGAAACAAACAGCACCAAGGATTCAATTTTGTTTCATATGAAAAGTTTTGAAACATTTTGAAACAAACAGGGCCACCCTCTACGACGACATGAACATGTGGTTCTTCCCCAATGACCAGTCACAACCTACAAAAGTGCACATTCCATACAATTAACCAACACAATGGTGAAAATTTCAACAGCAGTGACTATCCAGGAATGTTCAGTAAAGTGTTTGGAAGCTCCAAGAAGAAAGTCGTTCCACCGAAAGCACCAGTTGGTGAGCCAATCCCACCCAACACTCCAAGTTCGTTAGAGCCACCAACGAATGAAACGAGTCCCTCATCACCTCGACTTTCGGCTCCTAATCTACTCACCAAAAAGAGTAGGCTAAGTGCTAATATCCTAAGCTGGGAGGAGTTGAAGCCATGGGAGTTCAAAGCCAGTCCAAAAGAACTTGAATACAAAGATGATCTTAGGAGATTGTTTGATCGTGGAGCAGCAGGTGGTCCAGAAGAAGACGAGCTGGAAGAACGAGAAAGCATCACCAGTGAACCACCTCCGCCATTGAAACACTCATCTAGTGAGCTCATTCTTAGTGGTGGAAATTCTTGTATTCAATCATTGAGCCACGAAACAAACTCAATCGGCAAGGAGTTATTGAGATCCAACGTTTATGCCACCAGTGTTGATTCGCTGAGAATCGACCAATTCCTAGAGCATCAAAAGACTTCACTACAGTACAAACGCCTTTTGGATATGTTCCGAGTCCAGCTCGATAGGTACGAGGTTGAACTTAGTGAATATGAAACAAGTTTGGAGACACAGCACCAGTTCCTTGTAGAAAAGACGAACTATTTGAACAGGTACCAGCGACACTTGGAACTGAAAGAAATTGAATTTGGAGTGCTTACCCAAGGAGTGTTTGAAGCTGAAAAGAGAGTGGAGAATTTGAGAAGAAGAAGTCCGGGTGATCTGGCGGAACAGACGAGTTTGGTAGAATCTACGGGTAAAAAGAACATTGTCAAATCAAGACACTCGCTATACAAGAACAGAGTGGTTAGTCTAGTGAGTACCATCAAGAAAAGCATTGAAGACTACAAGAAGCAAGGTTTATTTAGCAAAGACTATGGGTGGTATGATATCAATCCAGATGAGTATGATCATAAGGCCGAAGTTCTCAAGGAGCTCTCCAAAATAGAAGAAGCACTCAGAAGAATTGAAACTTGATGGAATCAAAATATTGTCTCAAATAAATTTTTTGCACCCAGCGCTTATACAACTCTACCATTTCTTTACCACCACAACTCAACCTACTACATCCTGACAAGCCCGATCCAATGCCCAACCCCTCTGACCATACCAACAACGAGCTCTCCAAGTTCTTTCCTACCTCTTCCGAGTTGAAGCTCCAATTGGACGAAATTGCCAATGAAGCCAGTTACTGGAACTTTGTCGAAAGTGAATACTTGGAGAGCCCACAAGAAGAACAAACCGAAGCGCCCTTAGACGTTCAGCCAGTCGAAGTAGAAATTCACTCAGATACCACCCCGTTGTTGCCCCTTTATCGTCAAGCTTCCAGTCCTACCGCCACTTCCATTTGGAAAAGAATGATTGAACAGATCAGCCGTCATGTTTCTCTCGAAAGCTTGAGTTGTCGGCAAAAAGCCTTACTCTGGGTAACTCTCAGCTCTTTTGGAAGCGGCTGTCTTTATCTTACAGGCAACATCACCTCTATCAAGGGATTCTTGAAATCGGTATGGTGCCTTCTATTGGTGAGCCCAGTAGAAGTCAGTGCCTGTATTAATTAAATAAGAGAATCAATAAATGAATACATTCAAACGCATCTCCTACAATTTTTAAAAGAACTTTAAGGGCAATATATTCCTATTTACAATTATGCCTCTCTTCTATCCTTCACCTTTTGCTTATTCACATGCTTATGCTTTCTAGTCTTTGCAAACTTCTTGATACCCCACATCGATTGCGAGACCTTGTTGGACTTGGACTTACCTCTACCACCACCATGGGGATGGTCGAACGCATTCATGGCCACACCTCTAACCATTGGTCTCTTACCTCTATGACGACTTCTACCCGCCTTACCCCATGAGATAGACTTGTGTTCCTTGTTAGAAACAACCCCCAACGAGGCGTGACACTCCAAATTCACGTATCTGTGTTCTCCTGAACTTAATTTTACAATAGCCTTCTTCTTTTCTGGATGCTTCGAAAGCAATCTGCCAAAAGTTCCTGCTGACTTCACCAATTGGCCTCTTCCTCCCGCATGGAGCCCTATATTATGAATAATGGAACCTACGGGAATCATGTTCAAGGGTAAACAGTTACCTCTCTGCATGATTCTCGAGGTCAATAACGCATCGTCGATTTCTCCGTTGTTGGTTTCTTTCATTTCTTGAATGAAATCTTGGGGTAATCCCGATCTGAACGACTCCACCATATCTCCTGCTCTCAACCCTGAAGCAGCGAGAATATACGATAAATTACCTGTTTCATTGTGTTTGACCAAGGCAATGTGTCCTGAACGAGTAGGGTCGTATTCAATACGGACCACGGTTTGTTTGCCGGGGTGCAACCTATGGCTGTCCACCAAACGGACTCTTTGCTTGTGACCTCCTCCTCTACCTCTGATGGTGATCTTTCCTGTATTGTTTCTTCCTGACGTCTTCTTCTTAGGCACCGTCAATTCTCTCACCGGTCCTCCTTTATGAAGATGTTCGTGCACCGGTTTTTTGAAATGGGTGGACCCAGGCTGTAAATGGCCATTGGCGTAACTTTTGATTTCCACGTTGGACATGGCGAGTTTTCGTTGTCTTCTATAGGCTTCATCTTTGATTTCAAGATCGGTGTCTTGAGAGAGATTCGACTGGAAACGTATGCCCATAGGCGCGATTTTTTGGCGTAGCCCTGCCATGGTTCGGGCCAGAAGGCCTAGACCTTTATTCCAGGGTAACATGATGATCTAGCCAACTATTGATATGGTTCAACCACTATAATTAACTAACCTTTTGACTGGAAAATTTCTACATTTGATTCTCTCAATATCTTTATTTTTCGGCTGACGTAAGCAGGTACGAGACATACGCGCGCGCGCCATAGTGCGCCATAGAGTACATCTCAGCACTAACTATTCTGGCTGTCCAATAGTATTCTTCCTTCACACTGCGAACTTCCTCCGGCAAACTCTTACTGTAATTACTTCAAGTAACGTGAAATATCAATAAGAAATCCAAAGTTTAACGAAGCGAAAGCAAAAAGCATAGCCCTCAACAAATATAGCACATCCCGTCATAATGCTCCGCTCTTTCACCCGTGCACTTTCGTCCACCCCAAGGGCCCTTGCCGCCTCCACCAAACCTCCTGTGCAATTGTTCGGAATCGACGGTACCTATGCCTCCGCTTTATACTCAGCATCTGCCCAAGAATCGTCCATTGAGCTGGCTTACCAACAGTTGACCAAGGTCAACGGGCTCTTGGAATCCGATTCCAAGGTCAAATCCATCTTGACCAACCCATCTTTGGGCAAGGAAGACAGATCCTCCGCCATCAAGGCCATCTCAGAAAACTTAAAGTTGGACAAAACAACCACCAACTTCTTGACTGTGTTGGCTGAAAACAACCGTTTGACCTACTTGGCCGCCATCTACCAAAAATTCGGACTCTTGAACGATGCCCACAAGGGTCTTGTTGAAGCTACCGTGACTTCAGCCAAGGCCTTGGACCCTAAGATCTTGAAGAGATTACAGAACTCCATCACCAAATCTTCGTTTGTTGGTGAAGGCAAGACCTTGAAATTGACCAATCAAGTTGACCCCGAAATCTTGGGTGGTTTGGTTGTTGAAGTTGGTGACAGAACCGTTGATTTGTCCATCTCTGCCAAGGTTGCCAGATTAAACCAAACTTTGAAGGAAGCATTGTGAAAAGTTTAGAAAATAAATGATATAACAAGAATGAAGGAACATTTGGATCAATTGAACGGATTGATTGTAGGTGATCAAGTAGACAGAAAATATAGACTATTTATAGTGAAAAATCAGCAATAATTTGCATATCTATTCATACATTCAATTAAATTGAATTGAATTTAACCAAGTCTGATCCGATTCTAGAGCCAAACAGAGTATATCCCTTATTATTTCTCTTTTTAGCCTTGATCTCCGGATTATCCACTAGATCAGTGTTTAAACTTTATCAAAGCACCACCCATATTTTTTCTCCATACTAATTCTCAAAGTGTAAACTATAAGACCACTATTGTTTAACACCTGGCCACCAAATACCAAACACTATAAAGCATTTCGTACTGAAAACGACACCAATCTCTCATGCTACGTGCTTTCACAAGATTCGCCACCGTTGTGACGATTCTCCTCAACTTTTTCGTGTACTTCTATCCTGATCTACTCAACTCCAAAGATCAATGCAATTGGCACAAGTTTGAAGACCAACCACGTCTTCAGAGTCACTATGACGTGGTCAACAGATTGCCCGAGTCTATCGCCGAAAGAATTCTTCTCAACTTTCCTCTGTTGATAAATAATGAAGACAAGAACTCCAAGTCTGTTCGTTCCACGCAAACCAATCATATCAAAGATATCCACATGTTGACGTTTGGAGATCCCCAGATCAATGGCAATTGGCCTCTGACCAAGTACCACAAGCGCTTGGACAACTACGGCAATGACTATTACTTGGGTCATATCTATAACACAATGAAAACCCGTCTTGCTCCCAGTCATGTGGCGGTAATGGGAGACTTATTTTCATCACAATGGATCTTGGATTCTGAGTTTTACAACAGAACCAACCGGTTCGTGGAACGTCTATTCCCAAGACCCTTGGAGTATAAGCGCAACGTGATTGAGACTCATCAAAAGCACGAAAATTATGACTGGAACCAATGGCTCGCCGATGAGATGGCGATGGATCCAGTAGACAGGTTCAATTCCCGTGTTTACACCGATATGTATGACTGGTTTTACGAGGAAAACAAGTACCCCAACTTTGAAAACCCTTTGTTCATCAACTTGACGGGAAACCATGATATTGGATACAGTGGTGATGCTACATGGCAACATATGGCCAGGTTTCATCATTTATTCGGTCAGAACAACTATGTGATCAATTACAACAAGGGTACACCAGAAGAATGGAGACTAGTGGTGATTGATTCATTAAGTTTGGAAGGTCCTGCGTTACAGCAAGAGTTTGTGGAAAATACTTGGTCTTTCATCCATAATTTAAGAGACAAAGAAAACCCCGAATTTAAAGGTGCTACCATTCTACTCACCCACATCCCCTTCTATAAGAGAGCAGGTTTGTGTGCGGACGGACCAGAACATAAATACTACGAAAATTACGAGAAAGAACCGTATAAAAACGGCAAATTGAGATCCCAAAACCACTTATCTTATGAGACAACCCAAGTGCTCTTGGATATTGTTTTCCCCAACCAAGATCAACACGGGATCATTTTGACCGGTCATGACCACGTAGGATGTGATGATTGGTACAATAAAGTTAATGATGAATGGGTAGCTTCTAAGGAAAAAATCGATACCGAAAGACAACCGATCAGAGAGATTGTGGTTAGAGCCATGATGGGGGACTTTGATGGACAAACAGGTATTGTGACTGGACATTTCAATGCCGAAAACAAATGGCAATTTGAATTCAGTTACTGTTCATTTGTGATTCAACATTGGTGGTGGGCCAGTAAAATCAGTTTGTTGGTGACGATTCTTTTACAATCTATCAACTTCATGTGGTCGTGATGGTGCTGTGAAAGATGTTGAGTATATCTAATGACGGTGCTCTTGTGAATCATTATCACCACTCTGTTGAACACCCCCATACTACGACCACTCTATATTGAAACCCCGCTACACTCTCTGTTTAATTACCCATACCAACACAATATGGTTATTTAGATTGCATTAAATATAAAAATGGCATTACTTTTAAAATACATAGTGAAGAAAACAGAAGTGAGGAAATGAAAGTCCATGAGTTGATGGAATTAATTGACAGTACACAAGCTCAAGATAGACACTTATGACGAGATGAAGAGTTGGTTAGGCTTCAGTTGGTACCTCTACTTTTTCTTCTTTTGGTTCCTCTGCTTTTGGTTCTTCTGCTTTTGGCTCTTCTGCTTTTGGTTCAGAAATAGGTTGCGCTTTGGAGGCACCTTCATCCTGGGCAATGAAAGCCTCAATGTCGCTCTTGGCGGTAGTGATACTGGCGTCAGGACTGATCTGGATCTTCTTGACCTTCAACACTCCGTCGACAAAGATCCAATGGGATCTCTTGACCCCGGAAGGAGATTTTTTGGCACCCAAAGCTCCGATCAACTTGCGGGAAGGATCAGAGAGCAAGGGGTACTCCAATTTTTGCTTGACAACAAACGATTTCTGGGCCTTTGGCTGGTCGGCACTGAGTCCAAACACAGTGGTGTTTGATTTCTTCAAAAACGCATGGTTGGCTTGGAATCCACATACTTGACGAGTACAACCTGGGGTCGAGGCCTTGGGGTATGCAAAAATCACCAAATACTTGGTTTTCTTAGCGGCTTCCACGAGAGAAACGTCGTTTTCGTCTTCATCTTTGAGAGTCAAGTCGGGGATTTTATCACCAACTTCGATTTCGTTGACGTCTCCCTTCAATGGTTCGTCATCAGGGACCACTTTGACGATGGCCTTGACCTTTTTCTTGGGAGGTTCTTCGGGAGCCACGATTGCTTCCACGGTGGGTTTCAAGGCCACTCTGGCAGAACGACGTAACTCAGGCATGGTGGTTTTGGTGGAACAGTAGGCCGTGAAATGTTTAATCCGGGGTAAAAGTTTCAAAAGTGAAAAGTTTTAGCGGTGAAAAGTTTCAAAAGTGCAAACTGGCAAAAACACAGCAAATTCCACCGGGAAATCGGGGCCTTCTTATACTTCCACAGTGGAAGTCAAACTACGGGGGCATTGCGGTGCCATTGCACGCCATTGCGGTGAGAACCTGGTCCCCTCGTTGGTACTGTACCATGTCCACCTACTTATTACTAAGAGGGAGTGAAGCGCACGTGAGGCCTATCTACCCTATAGAGGAGTCGATGCCCTGTTGAAGAACATGGTAGAAGGTTGAGGAACATTGCTGCAGTGGTTCGAAAAGACAAAGACGCCGGTCGTGGCACAGTCCAAGAATTGACCAATAGGAAGGCGGTATTGAACGGCCAATAGGGTGGGGCTGGACGGTTGTGGAAGACGGAAAGGTTGGAACAGTGGCTTATGAGTTTAGGTGATGGTGCGACTGGCAGGCCCAGATGAAAGATGGACGAGGTGGAGTGGAGGTTGAAGGGGTGGAAAGTGGAGGAGAAGGAGTCAGGAAGTGATCCAAGGAGTTTAAAGGCGAAGCTGGCCTGATTGGTTGATTGAAGAGGACAAAAAGGGAGGTTGAGGCATTTAGACACCTTAGGGATTTATTGGAATAGTCTAATATTGACAGTCTACTAGAACAGTTATTGATGGGTGGGGGTTCCCTCAACAGACATTACAGAAGATTGGGTGTCTCGATATAATCTGTGTTTACTTAGTTGTTTTCGTTTGTTTCTGCAAAGATGAGTCGGTTTTAGATTTTTGCAAAATGGGTGCAAAAACTGAAAAATTAGAAAGTTTACACTTCGTAGTGGATTAATTCAAAATTAAATTTTTTTTAAACCATTAACTGTAAATCAGTAGACATGGCCATTCTTACTTGTTCGTAAAATCAAGCCGTTGAAAGTAAGCAATAGCATCAACTAGCTGTTTCCTCATCCTGTCCAGCTTCAGAACTCCCAATAACTACTTTGCACTAAATCATGGTCACTTCTCCTTAAACTTCGCCTCAAATTTGGCTGAACTACGCCTGACTTTTCTTCAAAATCTTCCTTCTAAACACTCCTTACCCATACTCTCCCTTCTTTTTTACGTGTACACCAGGTACCTAACCCATCTTGTTCTCTTAGCACTTTGTACCTCCCTCCCACTATCAAATTCACCATTTTCACGTGATCCACTTTTCAAATTTTAATAACCTTACAACAAACAACATTAGTGAATACCAGTCGAACTCCTTCACCACACATCCCATCAATCACTATGTCTGGCGACGAAGGGTCTCCCAGGGCCGCCTCGCCACAGCCTGCATCCCGTATAAAAATCGTACCAGAAGCCCGCTTGGATACACCGCAGTTCACGGTGGAAGACATAGTCATAGGGTGTAAAGTATACGTATCAAAAGATGGAGAGTACAGAATCGCAGAGATCCTCCAGGAACACACCAAGAAGGGCCGCAAGGTGTACTACGTCCATTACCAGGAGTTCAACAAACGTTTGGACGAGTGGATCAACACGGATCGGATAGATTACAACCGACACTTGATTCTTCCCGAAGTCCAGGCCGAAAAGAAGGATGAAAAGAAAGACACCAAGCTGAAGAAGAAAACGTCCAAGAGCAGCGTCAAGAATGCCAAAGGACTGGTCCAAAAGGGGACAGGCAGCAGTACGCCACTTCCCGAGGATTCTGCGGCCGGTACACCTGTTAGTGAAGATGTGATGGATTTGGACAATTTGAATGTCCAGGGATTGAAACGACCAGGAGAAGAGGTCAACAGAGAGGATGAGATCAAGAAGTTGCGTACCAGTGGGTCCATGACGCAAAACCACTCGGAAGTGGCCCGGGTCCGGAACTTATCATCGGTTATTCTTGGGGAACACATCATCGAACCGTGGTACTTCTCCCCTTATCCCATCGAACTCACCGAGGAGGACGAAATCTACATCTGTGATTTCACACTTTCGTACTTCGGCTCACGTAAACAATTTGAAAGATTCCGCTCCAAGTGCTCCATGAAACACCCCCCAGGAAACGAGATATATAGAGACTCCAAGGTCAGTTTCTGGGAAATCGACGGCAGAAAACAAAGAACTTGGTGCAGAAATTTGTGTTTGCTTTCAAAGCTCTTCCTTGATCACAAAACGTTATACTACGACGTGGATCCATTCTTATTCTATATCATGACCATCAGATCAGAGCAGGGCCACCATGTGGTGGGATACTTCTCCAAGGAAAAGGAAAGTGCCGATGGATACAACGTGGCATGTATTTTAACCCTTCCATGTTATCAAAAACAAGGTTTTGGGAAATTGTTGATCCAATTTTCATACATGTTATCCCATGTTGAAAATAAGGTCGGTTCTCCGGAAAAGCCATTATCCGATTTGGGTTTATTGTCGTACAGAGCATATTGGACAGATACATTGGTCAAGTTGATAGTGGAAAGACACAGTCCTCAATTATTCAGGAAGAATAATCCCAGACTTGCAGATGAAGAAGAAGACGATGGATCTGCTACGCCTACGGTGAAAGTGACTTCAGCCGGTAATCCCAGTGAAATTACAATCGATGAGATTTCTTCAATTACTTGCATGACAACCACCGACATATTGCATACATTGACCACCTTGCAAATTTTGAGGTACTACAAGGGGCAACACATTGTGGTTGTGACAGATCAAATTATGATGATGTACGATAAGTTGGTCAAAAAAATACGAGAGAAGAAGAAACATGAGTTGGAACCTTCAAGACTCAATTGGACACCACCATTGTTCACTGCGAATCAGTTGAGATTCGGATGGTGATCTCTATTATTCCCCTTCGGGTATGACGTTACGAAACTTTGTATTATACAATATATTACACTATTAATTATCTTCCCCCCAGATTTTAATACTTTTATCTCCTTCACAGGTTATAAGTCTCAATCCCAGCATATCGTATGTAGAAGCATAAATGGGTGACTCTGTAGAGCCTGGAAGAGGAGTTGAGCGTTCGTGTTGAAGTAATTCTCCTGTGACATAGTCATAAAACTCCATTCTACCATCATCATAGCCTGCAAAGAGATGGTTATTGGCATGGTTTATAGACAACGAGTTGATGATTTTTGAGTTATCCGGGGTGCCAAGTTCGTTCAATAATTCACCTCCTGGAAGGAGCCATTGCTTGAGATTCCCGTCTGAATCACCCGAACACATAGTCATCTCCTGTGGATGAAGGACCAACAGTCGTATGCTCTTGGAATGGTGAGTTAATGTCAATGCTGTCGATTGTTTCCTTAGATCCCATAATCGGATGGTCGAGTCCATCGAACTGGAGATAACCTGGGGATCTCCAGTCTGGCTTAGTATCGAGGTGATATCACTTCTATGACCAGTAAGGACCATCACCTGGTCCCTGGACCTGAGGTCCCATGCTCGTATAACTGAATCACGGCCTCCTGTGAAGAGAAGGTCCAATTCTGGATGTAAAGCCATGGCGTAAATTCCTCCTACGTGACCGTGGTAGTTTCGTATTTGGCAGCCAGAGGGGGAGTCACTTTTCTCCAAATCCCAGCATCGGACCGTTTTGTCTTCTGACCCAGAGAAGAGGTATGGGTATCTTGTAGACACTGCTAGAGCCCGCACACCCATGATATGACCTGTTAAAGTAGCTGTGAGTTCCAGGGTGGCCAAGTCCCAGACTTTGATGGTGGAATCGGAGGATCCAGTGACGAACCAACGATTGGTAACTGGATCAACCGTCACAGAACGGACCCAGCCTTGGTGGCCTCCAGCGATGACTCTGAGAGGTTTCCACGCAGATTTTGGCGGTAAGGATTGAGTTTTTGAGCTTTGAACCAAAGATCGAGAGAAAACATCCGAAGCCGAAGGAAGAGCCTCAACAGGGGTTTCTTCTATGAGATTGTTGTGTTCACTTTCATCGCCTTCTGCCATTGATTCATCCAGCTCATACCCCCCCACCACTCCTCCAAGAAGATGGTCTAGCTTGGTATTGTTGTACAACGCTTCGGTGAACGTATCGGACGGAGGCACCACTTCGTCGTTGACACGATCAAACACCCCCTCGTGACCATATACGTCCTTGAATGTAAGCATAGGGAGTAGAAAGAGAACTGGTGATGAGTTGAGTTTGTTCAGTGCGAAGATATGAGAATGAAGTGATCAAGCGAAGGAACGACCAAGTGTAGGAAGAATTGAGTGAGAGCGCAGAAAGAAGAGCGCAGAAAGAAGAACGCAGAAAAGAAGAACGAAGAAAACAAGAACTAGATGCTTACCAATCACCATTAGATCAAATGCTTATATCTCAACTATATCAATCAATCACTTCATCATCGCTTACTCTAAAGATCATACAAATCATTCCTGATGCTAATGGTATCGTTGTTGCCGAGGACCTGAACAAACTCGAGATAGGTCTATCCAAGAAAACGTACTTGAAACTATTCAAAGAGTGCCATAACTACTGGCACGACACCCTTCAGTGCCACTTCAATCCATACGACGATGTTTCTCTGGTAGAAAGTCTATGGGCCGTTTACTACATGACATTGGGCTTCTTGATCACCACCAACGAAAACCATACCATCATCACTTTACACGAAAAGGTTGTGTTCAAGTTGTACGAGACATATGGTGATGATTTCCTAAAGCTGGAAATTGATATCATCAGTTCGTTCTTGACCAGTCGATTGAAGCGAATCAACAAAAGCTCATCGCTCTGGCACTTCATCAAGAAAATGACCATCGTTATGGTCGAGAAACAATGGCACTTGTTGGATTCGGTTATTGCTCGTGCCCTCAGCAGCTGTGAGCTTCATTTCGCCAACTACTATGCGGTCAACTACTTGAGGTGGTGTGTGAATATGGGAGTAATAGGATCAGAAACACGCAAACCAGGTAAAAAAGTGCTAGCACACAAGTTGAAGCAGATGTGCCATGCTAACCTCAAGGATGTCTCCCTATGGACTCTACAATCTACATTCTTGATCAGACATGGCGGATACATTGACCCTTCCATATCCTTTGCTCATGAAGAGTACCTTCAACTAGTGGACAACTTAAATACCATCTCGTCTCAAAGACTCGATTTCTCCACGTCTCCAATTGCATCTGTGACAAAATATACTCCCAAAGAGATGGTAGAAGAGATAATGGGCCAGTTGGACTGGCTCATGAATATTGAATGCTCAGTATTGACTCCGTATGTTATGTTGATTAATTCCTTAAAATTATTGGCAGGTCCAGTGTCAGACGTGAGGAGCAGTGTGGAGAACGAGTTGAAGAAGGGGACAGACAGAATCAAGAGACTCGATCTGGGTTCGGCCATCTACGATCTGGTCTCACAATTTATGCAAGTGTTGAAATTGGTGATAAAGCATATTGATTTGCCTGATGGAAATCAGAAATGATGGTTGAAAAACGGAACTCCACATCTTAAAAAACGACAGAACTGTAAACTAGAGCATAAACAAATACCTGGCTCCAGAAATCAATCGTTTTGGTCCGTCATTTATTCACCAATATTGATCAGTCCATATCTTCATAATCTTCCATTAATTCATGGTTTCGCTACCGTATTTTTCCAAAGTAACGGGAAAATTACAAAATCTGTTCATTTCTCTAAACTTCAATATCAAATCATCGAACCTTTTTTATTCTTACCCTTGGGACTCTTGTTGCTGCCGTAGGTCCCTTATAGACTCTATCAAAATCTCATCACGTGACTTTTAGATCAAGAATAATGCCAACAATTTAGACTTTGTAATCTCATTCGGACTACTTCAACTCCACGTACATTCAGTCAAAACGGCTCTAAAAAGCTCAAGAAAGACCATTCAAGCCACCGCAACAATACCCATCAATTCAATACCAACAACACTAAGATTAACCTGCAAAAAACACTGAATAATGTTGAAAATCCGTCAATTACAAAAGAAAAAGCAAGAAGAATCTGATAAAGCAGCAGCAGCGTCTGCTAGAACCACTCCAGGCAGCATTGCCTCATATGGTAACTCTGACTCGTCCACCAAAGTGACCTCGGCCCAGATTCGATTACAGAAGGATATCACCGAATTGGATCTTCCTAAAACCATCACCATAACCTTCCCAGACCCCAATGATTTCTTCAACTTCTTTCTCCAAATTTCGCCCCAGCAAGGATACTACAAGGGCGGTAAGTTCCGGTTCAAGATCGAGGTCAATACGGCGTTTCCAATTGAGCCTCCTAAGATCAAGTGTTTGAACAAGATATATCATCCGAATATCGATTACGCGGGCAACATTTGTCTTAATATCTTGAGAGAAGACTGGTCGCCAGTGTTGAACTTGAATTCGATTTTGATTGGCTTGAACTTCTTATTCTTGGAGCCTAATCCCAATGATCCTCTCAATAAGGAAGCTGCAAATGTCTTGGTGAGAGAGAAGTCACAATTCGAAAGAAACGTGAGAACTGCCATGAGAGGTGGTAATGTGGAGGGAGTCTATTACGATAAGGTTGTCTAGACACTATACTTCAGGAGTTGCAATGATCTCTGATACTACAGGAAAGTCTATAGGTCTTTCTGGACCACATAAATAATGATGAAGTTCAATTGAGTGACGATGATTCAGGAAGCAAAAGGAATTGAATAACAAACTTAATACTAATTAAGATCTCGAGAGGATACTTCCATACTCTACTGGTTAAAACAAATCCTTCTGTCCGAGAAAGTTGAACAAGTTGCATGTTGAATAGGATATCCAGTGTTATATTACGGCGGTAAATATTTACCATTTGAATGATCCTATACAATGGTGAGGGGCTTGAAAAAGAAACTACTCCATTTGAAGTCTGCATTATAGAAATATGTATATAATTTCAATTGGGAAGACCTGGAATTACCGAATGTGATACTATGATAGCTAGGGTATTTTAGATGCTCAACTTTATAAATGATAGAAATCTTTCAGATGCGGTTTTTGCTTCAATTTCTTTACAAATTCAACTATTCCCTGTCCCATGGCTAATATCTACGTCTATGTTTCGTCTCAATACAAATGGATCCCAAGTATCTCACTTATATCATGATCAAGATACTTAGCCCTGTGGAAGAGATTGTAGAGTCCATCCTTGAGCTATGGACAAGCTAACTGTGACATTTATTTCTATGATGAAGTAGTGGTTGAACTGGTAGCAGCAAGCAACAGTTTTGATTGTTTTTCTGAAATGCATGGACAAGTAGATATTAAATAATTTAAAAACAGTTGATGACATGAATACAGTATAGTTTAACATTAGGTCTAGATTTAGCTCCATAATCTCAATGTATTATCGGCACCACCACTAATGAACAAACATCTCATTTTCTTTTCAATAATTTTCAATACCTCTGCATTGATTTCCTCTTCAGTTTTCTCTTTCTTCGTAGCATCGCCATTTTCCTCTTCTGAATTGATATTTCCCACTTTATACGACGCAAACTCCAAATCATTGATAAATCCTTCATGCCCGCTCAATGTTCTTATACACCTGACTTTCCCTCCCACATTCAAACTTTCAAGATCCCATATTTTTATGGTCTTATCATCTCCTCCACTAAACACAAACCTTCCATTAGGATGCACACTTATACTCTTAACCCACGATTGATGTCCCACTAAATCTGCAATAAGCCAAGCTTGTGAGTTATTCACCTTTGCAGGAAGTGGATGTCTATGAGGAACCAATACTGGAGGAGGTAATAACCATAACTTGATGGTGTTATCTCGACTGGCGGTTATACAATATTTGTACCCTAGAGTTTGGGAATATATGGGGTCTGTAATGAATTCTTCGGTTATGCTGGGGAATAACGTTAAGTTTTCCTTTAGGTACTTGTCTATTATAATGTTGGAGGTTGCTGGTAAAAATTTGGTGGCTTCAATCACATGTTTATGACCAATTAAAAGGGCCAATCCGGTACCAGAATCTGCATGGGACAATCTGGCAGATTGATCGTTGGAACATGTTAAGATAAAATCTCCTAAATCGCTCTGTTTGATCGCTGATAACAGGATCTTGGAATTTATGCTAATGACATCGATATCTCTGACCCATTCACTATGGCCAATGAAACTTTTAAGACAGTATCCATTGATGAGATCCCATATTTTAACGGTTTTATCTCGAGAAACTGAGTATAATATGCTAGATTTGATTTGGGAGAATTGAATTGAGGAAATTGTGTGTTCGTGGCCAGTTAAGGTTCTTATTTGATTATATGATGAGCCGTTCCAGATTTTGATGGATAAATCGGAAGAGCAAGATGCAAGTAGATATGGAATGGCTGTGGAGGACGATGTTGTAACAGATTTGGATGTAGACGAGGAGGCGGTCAAATCAACTCCTTCGGGAGACCATACCAATTTATTTACACTTCTAGTATGGGCTTTAATGATTTTATCGGGAATTGAAGACTCGTCGTTCACCAAATTCCACACTATTATGGATCCGTCGGAGCATCCCGCAAATACTGTAGGAAATTGTGGATGAATACAACCGGTCTGAATCAACTGGTTGGATTGGGTGGTGAAGATTTTGCTGGTATTGTAAGGCAACCAATTGATTTTGTCTTTACTGATTATAGAAGAGCCTGTTGTTGAAGATCCATTTGATCCACCTAAACTCAATTGCTGTGAGTCTATCACCGTTCGCAAGTTGCTGACGTCGTTTTCCAAATCAATGATCTTTCTCTGCAATCGCAATACCGCAGACCACTTCTTTTCCAAGTAGTTACTCACTACATTCGAGCTATCTTCCTTGGTAGATATCGGGACACGGAGAGTTTCCTGAAGCTTGGTAAGCACCTGCTGGTGGTCATTTTCTCCTAGTATGGGCTCTAGGTATTGTAGTATTGCCTTGTTGAGTTCAAGCTGTTGTCGTTCAGTTAGAATCTGGGATTTGAACATGATAGTGGGAGCTTCCGCTGCGGGACGGTTTTTTTGAAGAGTTTCCTTTGGTTATTTAGTATTCTATAGTTTTCGGTGAAGATGAGAGCCGATTTGATGTGGATCGGAGCGTCGATGATGGAGATTGATGGATATGATGGTATAGTCGTAATCATCAACAAGCGACTGATAATAAAAATTAATGGTAGCGCGTTGACAGGAGTCACGTGAAGGAGAAGGATGAGATAGTATGGGGCAAGGCAAGAGATTTGGTAAGATGAATGAAGGCAATGAAAGGAGAGAAGGGAAAAGGTTTAAAGAGACTAGTGGCGTGTGTGGTTTTGAATTCGTGGAATGGGAATTGTGAAGAAATTTGGACACAATTGAGTAAAATATGAAGAAATATATTGATAAACTTTGATCTGGATGAATAGTATGGGGAACAATAGAAGCCATAGAACAAGATAAAAGATGGAGGATGAAGATGAATTGAATTGAGGTGATGATAAGGATGAAGATTAGTATGAGTGATTTGAAGCGAATGTCGTGGTTGTCAAGTTGTAGTTTTGATTGGCTGATACTTTGTATATTGGTTGTATTAAAAGGAACAATACATCAAGACACCTAATGATCAAGAAGTAGTCAATGGACACAATTGATTTCAGGAGTACCACTACATTCATCGACCTGAACATATCTGTCCAACATCGCAGGCTCAAAGTATTTTTTGAACTCTTTCAAGCTCTGACCATCTTTTCTTTCAATTCTTTATCAATATTTTTTTGGAATTTGCAGCATTTAGTATTTGAGGGAATTGTTTACGAGGCAAATATTTACCTACGATAGCACTTGTTCTTTTGAACAAAACACTATTAAACAAGTATCACATGTTTGGATGCTTAGGGAGTACTATCTAGCCAACACTAATAGGACAATCATCAACAAAAATCCAAAGGTGCACTGTTCAATGGTGCCTTTGCGGGATATATGCTAGAGCACGAGAATAGTTCAACTACTTTACTTGAAAGTTATGATCTAAGTACCAGTCCTAATAGGTCACTATTGAAAATGTAACTATGCCCCAGTCCACTTCATTTATCCGTCGATCTCATCGTTTCATGTTATCGCTAACTTTCACTATCTGAAATATCACAGTCCTATCAGATATCTTATCAGCCCTTGATAGATTTACGTCTAGTACTGAACGAAGTCCGGATCGGAGCACGGAACCTTCTATCCGATCACAATAGTGGAGTCAATGGATCGTTTTGGGTTCAAAGTTAAAGGCGTTATTCCACACAAATCCTCTATGATCACCGTGAAATACAATTCTATTTCCCCGTCCACCGCACGGCTCTATTATTTCCATTTAGACCACACTTACAGTGTCTCAAAGGTATATAGTGCTTTGTTGCGGAAGGGTATCTGCAAGGGTGTCTGCAAAATTTCAAGAACCAGGACTACCACCAGCACTGAATATCATGGTGGTACCACCAGAACCAAACTTCGTGGGGGCTCCAGCCTGGCTCACACCATTATACAATCCACACGAGAATGCATTGAACCCTACGTTCGTTGATACTATCGGTGTTGCAGCAATAGCTCTGGTGGCATTTGCTGCAATTTACCAAAGCCTCCATATTATGTATGCCACCACGGGAGAATTACCAAACACATCCAAGCCAACCACCCTACTCCATACCACCAAACTTTACCTTTCTGCCGTCCAGTTAGGCTTTACTTCAATCTTATATTTCCTCAACCTCCACAGTATCACCTTATTGGCCAGCACTCTTGTTTTGGCAGGCTTGATACTTCCTTTACAACTCATCGAACCAAGAAAATCAAGAGTACCCTTGGCATCAGTGCTTTTCTACTGGATTGCAGTCATCACTTTTTTCACGGTTACGGTGATTCAAGATCTGTTCTCAGACCACAAGATCGTGGCTTTGAACTCACCTTCTCTCGTATTGGAATTGGTTTCTTTACTCAATAGTATAGCTATTTATACAATTGAGTATAAGTACTATATTCCGCTTATAGATTTTGAAGACACTGGTGTCTTACAGGTCGATATAATCTCCTATTTTAGTACATCGTGGTTCTCCTCCACCATCAAGAGAATCTACGACATCAAATCGCTTCAATATGACGATTTGCCCTTGATCAACGGTGGTTTGACATGTGGCCACACTAGTGAAATTCTTCAAAGAAACTGGAACCGCGAACAAATGAAGACTAACGGACACCGATCTCTCTTCATGGCTGCAGTATGGAGTGTTAATGGGAACATTCTTCAGTCTTTGTTGCTCAATTTGGTCAATTCCATCTTTATCTTTGGTGCACCCTATTATATTCAAAGACGGTTTATTTTATTCTTTGAAACATATTCTACGTCGGAGTCACCAATCATTGTCGGTTTTTCATTGGCCATGGCCTTATTCCTAGTCAAGTTTGCAGATGCCGTGTTGCAAGCCCAGATTGAGATTGTCAATAATAGAATGTCATACTTCCTCGACTCTGCTCTATCTGACCTCATTTTCAAGAAAGCATTGAAGCTTACACCCCAATCCAGAAAAGAGAAACTGACTGGTGACATTGTCAATCTATCAATCAATGATAAGGCTCAATTTATCAGCTTTATCAAGACTCAAATTGTCAGTACCTTAGTACATCCCTTAAGATGTGTCATTTCTCTTTATTTATTGCATAAATTGTTGGGAGAAGCGGTTTGGGGAGGATTGTTTGCTGGAACTGTCGCATTCGTTGTGTTCGCTTTTTTTTCAACTATAATTACCCCACTCTATAGCAGATTGATGAAGAGTCGAGACGAAAGAATTAGTCTGGTCACTGAAGCATTGTCCAACATTAAAGCCATCAAATTACATTCTTGGGAAGATTCATCAATCAAGAAAATACGTGCAATTAGAGATGAGAAAGAGTTGATGGCCTTTAAGATCGTAGGTCTTTACTCGGCCATACTGACATTCCTCGTCGCTAGTATACCTTTTAGTGTTATTGTTTCCTCGTTTGCTTGTTTTGCCTACCTTTACGAAGTTCCCTTAACTCCAGATATCATTTTCCCATCTTTGTCTTACTTGGCATTGTTCTCAAATAGTGTCGTGGAGGTTGTCTCAGTCGCTCTCACGTTTATTGTCTCAAGAGCTAATATTGCCAGATTACAGAACTTCTTCTTATTGGACCAATTAGATACAGAAGGATCGGTTCGTTACAATAGAAAATTATATAAGGAAGCAGAACATGAACTCGTGCAAGTTAATTCGGTTTCATTCTCTTGGTCTACTCAACAAGACTCCAAATACAGAGACGATGCGGAAGAAGTGGTTGAACTGAACATAATTAGTGGATTATCTAATATTAATTTCGCAGCCAAAAAAGGTGAATTTACTTCCATAGTCGGTAAAATGGGAAGCGGTAAAACCACGTTAATCAAAATGATACTTGGCGAACTTCCTGTATCCGAAAACTTAGAAACTTCTTCCAGTATCAATATATTTGGAACCATTGCTTATTGTCCGCAGACTCCTTGGATTTTGAATACATCTGTGAGGGAAAACATTCTTTTTGGACACAAGTATGAAAAAAAGTTTTATAATAGGACAATAAAAGCGTGCCAGTTGTTATCCGACTTTTCGAATCTTCCTGATGGAGACAGAACTGTTGTTGGAGAAAAAGGAATTTTGTTAAGTGGAGGACAAAAGGTCCGGGTTTCGTTAGCGAGAGCAATTTACTCAAGAGCAGACATCTTTTTATTCGACGATGTATTATCCGCATTGGATCCACAAGTTGCAAAGAAGATCATCAATGAAGTATTGGGTAAAAAAGGTATTATTGGTTCAAGGACAAGGATTTTGGCTACTCATTCGATTGATGTGCTTCACAAGTCTGATCAAATTGTGTTGTTGCAGAATGGCACCATAACTGAAAGTGGAGACTATAAGACGGTCGTAGAAAGACAATCTGATTTAGCCAAACTAATTGAAATATTTGAACGCCATAAAGATGAACCTGAACATATTGTCACTAGTGGAGACGAGACAATTGAAACCACGAACTTGTTGGACCCTATAGTCGGGATAATCAATGAATTTGCTCATCCTAACGAAAATGATGGTTCGTATGAAACAGTCAGACATGCCATTTTAGTCCCTCATGACTACAACTATGACCTTGACCTTGCTAGGGGTGGTAAAGGGCGTAAGACTCATCAGTCAGAAGAGCAACCAACATGTGGAGGTATGAATTACAAACTCATAGGTGAATACTTCAAGGCAAGCAACTACTCATATATTTTGTTTTACGTTTTGCTTTCACTTCTTGGGGTTTTGCTTGAAATATGGAAGACATATGTCCTCACTCTATGGTCAGATCTGAATTCAAAGGCTGGGTATAATAAAAACGGTGCTGTCTTTTTGATCTTTTATTCTTTAATAAGTGTCACTAACACTTTTTCGTTGGGACTTGCACTTTATATCCTTTGTTGTCATTCGCTGATACAAAGTGCTTCTCATTATCATTCAAAGCTTGTTAATAGTGTGATAAGAGCACCCTTGTCATTTTTCGATACAACCCCATTCGGAAGAATTTTGAACAGATTCACTGATGATATCAGATCTATTGATGATGAATTACCAAGAATTTTGATTGTGATTGTAATTGTTATTTTGAATGCTCTTGGCTCCTTGGCTGTGATAATCGTCAACATACATCTGATGGTGTTGGTTATTCTGGTATTAATTGTTCTCTATGATTCGTTCCGTAGAAGGTATGTTCCATCGAAGAGAGAATTTCAAAGATTGCTCAAGATTAGTAAGAGTCCAGTTTTTGCAACATTACAAGAGTCTATCGATGGAGCTGATACGATCAGCGCTTTCAATCAAGAAGATAGGTTTCAGTTTAAGAATCAAATGGCTATCGACAAGAAAATTCATGTCCAATTTCTTGAGCAATTTTGTGGTCGTTGGTTGAAAATTAGATTGGATTTCATTTCAGCTTTTCTTTTACTTTTCACCTCTTTATCAGCCACCACCACCCTCTTGACTTCCAAGCCTATGCTACCAGGGTTGCTTGGATTTTTGTTAAGTTATGCCCTGAATATATCAGAATCATTGAATCTGATTGTCACTTGTTGGGCTGATGCTGAAACAGAGTCTGTGACTCTTGAAAGAATCAACGAATATACATCATTGGCTCCTGAAGCATATACTCAAGAGGAAGATTACAATCTTCCTGATGTCTGGCCATCAGCAGGAGCTGTCACATTCAAGAACTATTCGTCAAGGTATAGAGAGAATTTAGATCCTGTGTTGAGCAATATCAATGTCACGATCAAGTCTAAAGAAAAGATAGGAATTGTGGGTAGAACAGGAGCAGGTAAATCGTCGCTAACTATGGCTTTATTTAGAGTCATTGAACCGACTGAGGGGTATATTGAAATCGACGAAGTCGACACAAGCAAAATTGATCTTCAAGATTTGAGAAGAAGTATTAATATAATTCCCCAGGAAGCGCTGGTATTCAGTGGTACAGTAAGGGAAAACTTGGATCCTTTAGGCATTCATTCTGATGCAAGATTATGGGAAGTTTTGGAACTTTCACACTTGAAGCAACACATCTCTCAAATGGAGTCTAAACCAACTGAAGAAGAACTCAAGAAATTCGCAAACCTGGACGAAGTACCATTGTTAACAGGTCTTGACGCTAAAATTAGTAGTTCTGTTTCTAATGTTTCTGCTGGTCAGAAACAATTGTTAAACCTCGCAAGGGCACTTTTGAATGAAGACACCAAGATCTTGGTCTTGGATGAAGCAACCTCGTCTGTTGATGCTGAAACGGAAAAGATCATACAGAGCACTATCAGAAGTCAATTTAAGGATAAGACCATCTTCACCATCGCTCATAGATTGGATACTGTTTTGGATAGTGATAAGATTTTGGTTTTGGACAAGGGAGAAGTCAAAGAGTTTGATTCACCACAAGAATTGTTGAAGGATAAATCTTCCATTTTCTACTCCCTTTGTAGTGAGGGAGGATATTTGAAGTAGTATTATTGGACAAGGTATAAGATATGCCTGCCTAGATTCCTATTTTTGTGAATCTAATATACAATTCCTATATTTTGGTTGCAAAAAACACTAGTGCGAAGATCTTTTGGTCAAATAATATTCAACAGAAGTGGGAAGTATAGCGCAAGCGGATCCGTTGTAGAACGGTCTTTTATCAAAGTATATAAAGTAGAACAGTCGGAACGGTCTTTTACTAGAGTCTTCAAAAAAAGTATATTGAATATACTTTTAAAAAAATCGATTTTTTTTCAAAATATGGAAGTATGTAAAGACTTTGGAAAACAAATTGATGTTAATTTGAAAAATTCCAGAAGAGTCGCTCTATCAATTTGTTTCCTTCATGTTGACTTCAAGGATCCTTGCTAAATCGTAGTCTGTATTCAAATTGATATTCTCATCCTTAAAAGTACAAATAGAATGAGTTTACTCAATGAAGTAATCAATTGATCTGTCTTAATATGTGACAATTAGAGTGTACTAAGATAACTGATCTAATTCGCTAGGTCAATTGAGCATCCTGATAATCGTATTGGATTCCCTTTTATCGCAATTGATAAGCTCGTCAGCTTGAATAGAACTCATCAAGTGGGGGGATGAACAGTGGCGCTGATTTCAAAGATGCCATTGGTACTCCTCACCATCGCTTTGTAACTATCATTCAACCCCCACTCACTTGGCTCCCTTCAATGCTGCGAATCTCGCCTTCAATTCATCAAATTCATTCAACTTTTTTACCGGGGCAGCTGTTGCAGCCACACCTGGTGCTCCGTCTGCTGCTTCCAAAGGAGCCTCTAATTCGCCTATCCCACCAGTAGAAGGCTCATCATCATCATCGTTGTCTTTAGCTCCTGGAACTTTACCAAGTCTCTCGGCTTCTTCAAGAAGATATTCTTGGAGTCCGGTATAAGGAGCTTCATAAGCTCTCGCTATTTCACACAAATATAAATTCACCAAGGTTTCAGCCGGTGGCTCTACCTGACACCGTTTGACAATCTTTTCCGGCACCACTCCCTCGGTATTATCAATTGCTTGTTTACCATATTCTGGACCATATTTATATACCAAGATATCACGAATGGTAACCAACTCTTTCAATTCCAGAGTGGATGCTGCATATATAATGGACTGCACCGCCTCAGCGATGTTCACGTCGCAGGTGGTCCGGGAGGTATCCAATATGATGGTGATTCTGGCCAAAAGTAGCTCACAGTATAATTCCAAGTACTCCAACAATTCGATATAAATGTCGTCCCGAATGATGTTTTCAACCCTGATCTTTGCACTACTTTCTTTGCCTGCCTTCAAGAGATCCGCCAACAGTCTTCGTTGCTGCTTAGTAAGCGCGGTTTTCTTTTCCTGAATGAACTTCAGCTTTGAAATGGCCATTTTTAAAGCAGTTTTCAATCTGGTGGGGTTGAGATGCGGTGGAGGAGGTTGGTGCGATGGCATGTTGATATATTGTTTTTGGGGAGTTTATGGAATGAATTGGGGCGACCTAGGGGTATTTTCGGCGCACTTTTATGGTGTTGGATGGGATTAAGAGTGTGGTAATGTGAACATTTAATATGGTACTTATCGCCTTTAGATATGAACAATGGTACACGCACGACTATTCATGGATATTGTATAAATTGAAAATGATTGAAAGTTAAAGGAAATACCTACTTACAAAACTTTCTAAACATCGCTTACTGCATCCTCTTGCCGCAAGTAGCTCCTTTAAAAGATGTCCAATTATATGTTGATTTATCGAAATGGATAATATTTAAGCTTCCTAATCTAGTCAGAGACACCAAGCAAGTAGTAGATAAGCAAAAGTATGGATAGTTAGTCTGAAGGTTTGATAGGGGTACTGACTGAGATCAATTATATCTGGGGAATTGGAATGACTCACTGTTATTTCACCAGGTTCGATGTTTCTTAATCACCCTTTGCATACATTAGTGCTCATTTGTAACTTTGAAATGTCTTCAATTCTTATGGTCAACTCTACTGCCCATTATCAAAAACAGATGTATGTTCATGTGCTGGTGTTCCCTTCACAAGAATATCATATTCATCTTCGTCAAAATTGGCTCCCACGTTATCGGCACTTCTCGCTACTTTAGTCAATGTACAACAGTTGATATCCTTGATCCACTCGTCCTGGAAGATATCATCAAGAGTGGCTCTTTTCTTGGGATCAATTTGTAACATCTTGTGTATAATTGGTCTGGAAGCATGGGGCAACAATCTCATCAATCTATATGGTCCATGTATTTGTTTATGGGAAGATTTCTTCTTGGGTGAGTCTTTATCCGCTGACAATTCATCTATTTGACGCTCACTGGGTGCTTGATGAAGTAGCTCCAATTTTTTCTGTTCGTTGAATTTGGCTTTCATCTCATTCTTAGTATTTTCATAATGTTCAAGCTGATTATCGATTTCCTTCAATTGGTTCAAGATTTCTTGGACCTGCTCTTCACTAAGTACTTCGACGTGATCCAAAATTCTCCTGTTCTTGCCTTCGTCTTCTTCCTTTGAGTGGGATTCCTTATCGCTCTTTGGCTCGCTGGAATCTTCATGTTTCGAATCTTTCTCTTCTCCGTCTTCCTGATCATTATTCTGTTCTTGGTCTCCTTCGCGTTCTCTTTCTTCACCTTCACCTTCACCTCCCATATAATGATCTTCATCCCCACCATCTTCTTTCTCTTCTTGTATCCGCTTCTTCTTATTCAGCCTGACTATGGTATTTTTCAATTTCCTTTGCTGAAGTAATAGTTTGTGACACTCATTGCTCAAATAGTAATCGTGCCAGTTATCATCAGGAATAGAAAAGAGTTTAAAACTGTTATCCTTCTCAGGATTAGGAATCTTCCAAGGAAATCTCTTCAATGTCATGCAACAATAAATAATGGCAATGGACCAGAGGTCTACTGGTTGGGGATTGTAGGAAACAGAACTGCGCAATACTTCCGGGGCAAGATAAGGATCAGATCCAACTATTCCATGACAATACTGAATACTATCCTTCGAGTTGCCATACTGATCATAGGGATACTTGAAGATGACCGCACTACCGAAATCAATAATCTTTAAAATCCCATCGGTCGTAATAACACAGTTATCTAACTTGAGATCTCTATGAGCCAACCCCAATCCATGAAGATACCCTACACCCTTGAGTATCTGTTTTAAGCAACAATTAATTTCTTGCCTTGACATTTCTCCACTCATCACCACGGCAAAGAAATCAATTGGAGCATATTCCATGATTTCAAAGTACCGATTGTTCTCGAGGATAATATCTATAGTTTTGATAATATTGGGATGCTTGAGAGTGGATCCAATACAATATTCAGCGGTACACTTTCGGGTATAGTCCTTAAGAGACTCAGTTGATCTTCTAGGCCTAAATTCTTTGACTGCAAATGTCTTTGAGTCTGAAGGACGAATAATCAATCTGACAGACCCTCCAGCACCACTACCTAGCTCCTTACCTATTTTCCCGTATTTCTTTACGAGGTTCGAGTTTTCGTCTGTGAAAGGATCCTTGTTCAGATGGTGATGGGAGGAATTGGTGGCATTATGAAGAAACTGAGACGAAGTCTGATTGATAAGGGTTGCTAAAGAAGTCGAGGAGTGGTCTCGACTTGGTGCTGGACCTTGGTTTCCTGTACTTACAGTTGCTGCAGCAACACTAGAAGGACCGGGAGATCCAGGTCCGTGCACTGGTGGGGTGTGTAAGTGGTTATTATACTGAACTCCATCAGGTTTTCTAGTATTGGAGTTTTTCTTTGTAGGCTTGAAAAAACGCTTCAATTCAGCCATGGAGTTCGACTTCATAAATGTATGGTTACTATCTTCCTTGTTCAAAGTATGGTGCATGGGTTGTGGTGAGTGTATCGGGATGCTTGCAGGAGCATGCTGGCTTGGATTAGCATGGGGGTTAGCATTCGGACTCGCTATAGGACTTGGACTAGGACTTGTGCTATGGATAGAGCGGGGGGCTGGACTCTCCGAACTCAGCTGGCCCGGTTGAATGGGATGATGGTGATTTTGCTGCTGTTGTTGCTGTTGTTGTTGGTGATGTTGATTATGATGATGATGGTCTTCTGAGTTGGTGAGAGTTGGTGATGTGAGCGATTCACTGGACTCATGCTTTCCAATGTGGAATCCGAGAAATGATTTCCTCGTTGTAGTATGTGAGTTGTTGGACGTTGAAGGGGTCAAGTCCTCATGAGAGGATTGTTTGAAGTGGTTGAACAATTTGATTTTGTGTTTATCAGGCATCGTTGGAATTAATATAATTGATTGAATTAAAAATTAGTATAATTAGTGGACTGGTAATGAAATTGAGTAATGATGATTGAAAAAATCAGTATATTATTGTTGTTGAGATTAGGATAATTTAAATTGATGATGATGATGTCTGCTGAAGGAACAAAAAATAGTTTTCTCTAACTTATTCTGCTAAAATCGTCAGAAACTTATTCTGGTGTATTTTAGAATTTCGTTTTTTGCACTAAGGACTTCTGACTTGGATACTGTTGTAGTCCTCAAAACTGTTTTAGTAACTGAGTTCGGTTTCTATTCTTTAAAAGATAAAAGTATCTCCCTAAATCACTTGTTTTTATCGCCAAAAGCTCCGGTTTTCGGACTCACCACGCTAAATCGTGGGTTTGGATTCAATTACACGCCTCGAATCGTTTATTTGAGTGCATTCAATACACTTTGGCGTAGTTGGGTGGTTATATTCAAATCACACGAAATTCTGCCTATAATTACCGCAAAAACAGCGTCGTCGAGCTCGAGAGTCAACAATCGTCCGTACAGGTATAGTTGGGTCTGCAGAGTACTATTTTAGGCAGAGAACCCGATTGAAATAGCTGGAAACAGGAACTTTTGCTCAGATGGACTTGGTGATCTGGTGATGAATCTAGGATGGTGGCCTAGGGATTTTGAGTGGAGCCGGTTTCGGAGAGGCCAGGCCGGTTACGGACTTGATACGAGCCGTGGGATACACAAGAAGGGGGCAGCCGTCGGCAGTGGTTCTGAGAGTGGTTTTGGAGGTGTTTTTCAACGTGTTTTGGTGACTGTGGAGGGTTCGGATAGTGACCAATAAAGAGCTATCGAATTTTATTTTGGAACGTGACCGGAGTCACGTGCACATGAAATTGGGGTAACTCAATTTTTTTGGGAAACTGAGCAAAAAACTTTACTGGGCGAAGTGATGGTGATATGTGGGAGACAGAGATAGTGCATAATATGGCTCTGGCAGAATAATGGGCCCTTTCAATGCCGACTTTCCCGAAATTAGCGGGGCATATTCAACTTTAAAGTTGAAGATTTGGTCATGGATGTAGAGGAGGTGCGGAGTGCATATAGGACGGAATTACGTTTAAAGTTTTTCCTAACAGGAGTGCATATAGCTGTGATGCATTTTGCAGTCATAGCCTAGTCTAGTAAGGTAGCATAAAAGAGTTGGTGTGCTGGGGGAAGAAGAGGGGGGGCGGGTTTAGGTATGAAACAGAGAATAGGGAGAGAGAGGGGGTGGTAATGGTGAAAAAATGGGAACAATAGAGGAAAAACTGGTGCTTAAGCGTGGTACTTGATGTGTTTTATTAATGTATATAGTGAGTGATTAATAAATCGTATGTGCTATTTTGCTGGTTGTTTTGTTTGTGGTATTAGCTAAGATTGGGATATGTTCAATGTGTTTGTCACTGGTGTATGCTCAATTAAAATTATAGTTTAATAATGAAAAATCTCGAATTGCTCCTGCTTGAGATATACTTGTATCTTCCAATTTTTAGTAATCTGTTGTTTTCTCAACTTACTCTTCGTTTTCTTTGATTGCTGTTCCTCTAATATGCCTTTCCTTTTCATGAACATTTGCGTGGGCTCCTGGTTTACTGTGTCTCTTTTGATTTAACTCTCTCTGCTTCAAACTGCCCATTTCAGTGGCCTTAATTTCCTTGGCCTTCTTGACCGTAGATGGAAGATGACGGTGTCTGGAGATTCTCTTGATTTCTGGCATGTGCTTGTATCTCTCCTTCAACGCGGCGTCGTATTCCAACTTGTTTCTCTGTCTGGTGGAGGTGACACCGGCTCTGTCCGAGGCAACAGTTCTCCATATTCTGATGTTGGTATCGTCCGATCCAGACAATATATAGCGGGAGTCTGTGGTAAACTTGGTACAGAAAATACGTTGCATTCGTTTGGTATGATAGATATCTCTGGAGTGTCCTTCACGAGCACGGAAAATACGAATAGTCTTATCATAGGAACCTGTCACGACTTCTTCTCCAGTAGGCGAAAAGTCGACATCCATGATCGGCGCTACGTGGTCCTTGTATATGTTGATTGATTTCTTTAAGTTTCTCATGTCCCAAAGGTATGCATTATGGTCTTCTCCCGCAGAAACAAAGTTGAATGCTTCCATAGGATTCCATGCCAATGCGTTGGTTCTCAAGCTTGTCACCACCTTTTGGATTGGAGAGTTGGTTCTAACATCATACAACACAATGGAGTTATCCGATCCTGCAGAAGCAATGATGTTTGTCTCTGTCTGATTGAACTTAACAGTATTGATGTTATCCGCACCCCACGACAAATTACTCACATATCTGGACCGGTTCATGTCCCATAACTGAATAGAGGCACCTCCGGTCACAAACAATTCTTCCTCACGATGGTGGTCAATCCCCTTGAATGCATGTTCTCCCAAGAAAGTCTTGACCAACCCTCCTTTTTCTCTGGTTTGATATATCTCAGTATCGCCAATATTATGGTCAAACTCATCGGTGTTTACCGACCACAACTTGATGGTCTTGTCGTCACCACACGAGAGCATGTGGTGGGTATTGGGTGTCACCACAAGCCCACTGACCATCCCATAATGTGCCTTGAAACTGATGGTTTCATGTCTTGAAGTCATGTTCCAATATTTGATCACACCATCGCCTGATCCGGTGGCAATTTGGTTGGTGGTGGAAAAGTTTTTGGCAATGGAGTACACTCCGTCACGGTGTCCATCTCCAAGCTGGCCGACGAACGGCTGGGCAAACATTCTCTCCATTTTGGTGGCAGTTAATGCTTTGGTATATTCTCTGGCTCTTTCGAATGGATGCAACGCAGGATTCAAGTTCCGGGGCAACGCCGACTCTTGGGTGTTCCGGACAGGAACATAGGTATCTGAAGACCTGCTGATCGTTTTAATTTTCATATTTGACCGGGTTTCAGGGGGTTTATATGGGATTGAAGGTGTTTAACTATTGGATCAGCTGTTGATACTTTTGTGAGTTTAACTCGTTTTTGCACCGCTTTTGCTTCTAAAAACCGTGTAGATATATTCAAAACTTCAATAAGATGTAGATTTCACGTTTCAAACGGTAAAAAATGCTGGAAAATGCTTGTTGTGGGTCTGTAGGTTGATGTAGAGACTCACTAGTTGAAAAATTATTGGCCTTCTCATCTCATTATCAAAAGTCGTGCACCCGACCAAAACGACTTTGACTACATCTTTAAGGTTGTGCAAGAGTGCTACACTAGTTAATATGTATTATTTTTATGATTAGAATTAGTATTAGAAAAGAGAACCAGTAGTTTGTTGATGAGTCACCAGCACGGATTCGTGTCTTTACGGGTTTGCTTGGATTTTATTATGTTGTTGTTGTTGAAACGATTAAGAGAGGAAATATTCCTGAGTCAACCTACGGATTTGATCATAACTGATTCATCCATATATTATATAATAAGGATCACGGAAAGTGCTCCCGTTTGAGAGCATTTACCTCTTTTTTCCTAAAACACCAGTCCTGCTAATGCTTGGGAAAGTCGTCGAATCCGGTAACTGGGTCATCGTTCTATAGTGTGTATAGTGGCTGGTTGAATAATGGATAATAATAGCAGTGGAAGAAATTCTGAGATAAAAGCTTTATGCGGACAAAGTGACCAGAGTTGATGGATGGATGGTCAAATGGATTAAAGTACAAAAATAACACTTGCAAGAACGTTGGGTGGTAGGATTATCTAGATCGTTCGTTAAACATGCTGGTAGATTGATGGCGATAGATATCCTTTCTAAGTTGATTAGTTGATGAGCATATATAGCGTTTTGTGAAGTCAACAATATGGTATTAAAGCTGGATTGACAAACTTTTTGGAAACACATTGGAATCTCGATGACAAGAATAGATCGGAAATTCTTGCTAATTCACAATGTGATATCCAACACTAATCCAACATCGTCCACATTGGGTTTTGAAATGTCTTCCAAGAACGGCAACAAGTCCAAGAGCTCGTTATCATGCGTGTCACTAAACCAAGAAGAAATTGGAATGGAATGTTGCGGATGGAATATATACGACGCTGGCGAATTATCGATGATGATGGAGTCTGCCAATGGCCTTCCGATTTGCGACAAGTTCTTGATGAAATTGCCCTGGTAGTTGTAGCACGAGTCTCTGAACAACCGGTGGTGGATTGACTTGTGAATGTCCAATTTGTCCAACAACGGATCACCATACTTCAGCACCAGCGCGGTGAAAACCACCACTTCATACCACTTGCCCACCTTAAGCAAGAATTCGTCCACGCCGGGTCTTTTTATCACGTACACATGGTGCACCTGGTTGTCTATTTCCACGGGAATCACGAAATCCGCTGTTCTCAAATATTTAAACGACAGGTGGACCAAAGTTTCGTCGAGATCAAGAATAAGACACTTTTTGGCGCCGTATTTGGCCTCCTTGTGGCCGAGCAAGAACCCTGTTTCTGGGTTGAAAGCCTGGCCTTCCTGGAGCTTGGTGAGGTCGAGAAACGACTCTTCATCGACGTCCACGTCCGCGTCGTCGTCATAGTCGTCGTCGGTGTCTATGGGGATGTGCAGACGGGGGTCATCGTCGCTGACGTCGCCGTCCTGGGGACCCTTCGACGGGTGTTTTGGTTCGGTGGGCGTGTTGTTGTTGGAGTCGTCGTTGGTGTTGGTGATGGTGTCTGTTTCGTTGATGGAGTTGTCTTCGTCCAACAAGTCTTTTTTGGTGGGGTTGGTGGCGGAGACGTGGATATCCTGGATCTCGCCCGTGGACACATTGATGTCGGATTTGCCACGTGGA